>CM043325.1:42650883-42693015 GCA_023736055.1 Quercus glauca
ATCATTCTTGATCAGATGAATATCAGTGTGGCAAATTCCACAGCAGATTACTTTGACGTTAACATCTTCTGGGCCAGTGTTTCTGCCGAAAAAAAGAAATATGTTTGATTGTGGGAGAAACTCAGATAAAATTAGTGGAATATATGTGTCAAAAATTAGAGGAAAGAGAATCAAAGCATGGGTTTGAGATGTTTACCTGAGAGGGTAGGTACATGGGGATAGAATTCCCGAAGGGTCTCTGCTGCCCATCCTGTTGTAGTCCTTCCGCGTCAATGCTACACCTTTTTTTTTTTTTTTCAAACACACAATTGTGAGAAAGAGAGAATGGGTGAGATAGGCTGTGGAGGAATGAGAAAAGCTAGCATATATATAACCGTGCAAATTAACGTTAATGTCTTGTACCTACATTTACACGAATATAAATCCTCTGTATCATTTTTGTATTTCACTTTATGTTTCATTAATCATAATTTGTCATGTGTTTATCTTTTTTCCATTTTAAGCTTTGGTTATTTTATAAGAAAAGTTAAATAAATACATGGTAAGTTATGATTGGTAGAAAAAATAGTAGAATACACAAAATGGTACAGATGATTTGTATTCTATTTTTGCACCATCTTACACACATTTTTAAACTAAAAATTGACTTGATGTCATAGATTTTGTTTTTGTGCAAAAGTGGCATTTGTTTATGGTTGCGTGTAATAGATAGCACCCTATAATAACGGGACCAAATGGAAGAAAATGAAAGAAAATGAGAAAAATTGACGTCTGATCATGAGTCTTTAACTCAAGAGAACAGTGGCGTAAGTAAGGGTACGGTATGTGAACTCCGGTTGGTGGAGTGATCCATTGCTTTCGAGTTCCAGCCACACCGCCACTTCGTCTACATCCACAAGATAAAAGGGTCCCTTTTATCACCTGAGGCCGCAAAGGTTGTCTAGTGGTAGAAAGCCCTCAAACTCTTCACTTTGCAAGTATGAGGTTGATAATTGATTCAAGCATTATAATCTACTAGTCGCTAACTCGTGCGATGCACGAGATAGTTAAATAAAAGGACAATTAACTAACATCACGTTAAGGTAAAATAATTAGTGAGAGACAAATTTGCCCACCAAGAATTTAAAAGAAAAAAAGATTGATATAAT
The DNA here is from genome assembly GCA_023736055.1 of Quercus glauca. NCBI lineage: Eukaryota > Viridiplantae > Streptophyta > Magnoliopsida > Fagales > Fagaceae > Quercus > Quercus glauca. Next base: position 42,652,032 of record CM043325.1, read on the forward strand.
AAAATCTAAGAAATTTAGAAATAGAAAATTGGGTTAATAATATGCATATTATAGACATTTTGCTAGTTAGCGTTTAAAAAAAAATGGATCTGTCATAATTAAATAAAATACAATGGGAATAAATATTTAACTTCTATACTTTTCTATAGTTTAGAAGTGTTGTCTAATGTAGAATGTTATTGGGTTGTAAGAAATTTTTTTATAAAATGTTAATATCATATATATGTGCTTATATTGTCAATGTCTCACTGCAGGTGCATATTTACTGAAACCTACAAAGTAATTTACAATTCTTAAATTAATAAAGCAAAATTCCCAAAAGTTATATATATACACACACTCAAATTGATATAAACTACAAAGATAAAAACAAATATTATTTAGTCGTATTAATAACAATATAAACAATTCAAAACATGGAACATTATCAAATTTATAACACATAATTCCATTATCTTTTACGTTGAATCCAAATAAATAATTAATCAACCAAAAATCAAAACTTTAATTAAGAAAACAAAAAATCACATGAGCCCAAAATAAAAATTCTCAATAAAGCAAAAACATATAAGGTAAAGAATTAAGATCAACCTACTAAGACGCAAATACCAAAAACCCCAAAACTTAAACCTTCCAAATTTTATAGAATCCCCAAATTCTATTTCAAAACCAAACAAAACCCTTCAAATTCACAAAATTCATATATAATATACCAAATAAAAATTTACCACATCTTGGGTTGGAAGACATAGGTTGCAGTTTTGATTTTTCTCCAAAAAATAGAGATGCTTCATCTGCCATATACAATATAAAATAATTATTAGAAATTTCAGTTCAAAAACCAAACCCACAAAAACGCTATCAAAATATAGAGATTAACCCAAATATTTAGAATAAAATAAATTCTAAACATAACAAAATAATAAGGTAGAATGAAAATTTCAGGCACATATGAAAGCAAATAAAAAAGATAAAACCTACATTTTTTTTTTTTTTTTTTTTAGTTGAGTCTCTCTCCTTCTTATTTTTTTAATTTTAAAGTGAAGTTAAGTTTAGGGTTTTGAGATAGTAATTGCAAGGGTTTTAAAGAGAGAAGAGAGAGTCCTACCAGGAGTCTAAATAATATAAACAATTCAAAACATGGATCATTATCAAATTTATAACACCTAATTCCATTATTTTTTATGTTGAATCCAAACAAATAATTAATTGAAATTAATCCAAACAAATAATTAATCAACCAAAAATCAAAGTTTTAATAAAAAAACAAAAAATCACATGAACCCAAATAAAAATTCTCAATAAAGCAAGAACATATAAAAATTTACCACACCTTGGGCTAGAAGACATAGGTTATAGTTTTAATTTTTTTCCAAAAAATAGAGATGTTTCATTTGCCATATACAATATAAAATAATTATTAGAATTTCAACCCAAAAACCAAACCTATAAAAACACTATCAAAATATAGAGATTAACCCAAATACTTAGAAGAAAATCAATTCTAAACATAATATAACAATAAGATAGAATGAAAATTTCAGGCACATATGAAAGCAAATAAAAAAGACAAAACCTACGTTTTTTTTGTTTTTTTTTTTGCGTGAGTCTCTCTCCTTCTTTTTTTTTAATCTTAAAGTGAAGTTGAGTTTAGGGTTTTGAGATGGTAATTGCTAGGGTTTTAAGGAGAGAAGAGAGAGTCCTACTAGGAGTCTCTCTCTTTTTTTCTTAATCCTAAAGTTTTTTTTTTTTTTTTTTGGTGAGTCATTTAAAAAAAAAAAAATCAAACCTAAAGTGAGTCATTTTTTTTTTTTTTAATTCTAACGTGAGGTATCTTAAAAAATTATAATTAATTTTTAATCTTCAATTTTATATTATATATAGATAATAATAATGATGTGATAGGCCAACAAAATATATCTAATAGAGTTTTACTTAAACTAAACTATTGTAACACTAATAAATATAAGAAGATATAAAACCTAGAATAAAAAGAATCTAAAATAAAAAGAAAAAGAAAATAATGGTGACGTGAAAAATTGTGGGAGCTTTAAAGGCTTCAGTTTTATATATATATATAATAATAATAATAATAATAATAAATATAGATGATGATTTTTGTGATAAGTTGATGTAGGATAGAATTTACAATTTAATTTTTGTAATTATTTAATTTTGGTATTTTTATGCAAAAAACGTTATTTTAGGTCTAGGTGATTTATTTAATTGTTTTTAGGTTCTTTTAATGTTTTTTTAGGTCAAATTTGGTTCCTATTATGGTTAGGTATTAATTAGGGCTTATTTTAGAATATATTTTCTTGTCCATCAAGTTTTATGGAGCCCTTAAATAGGCCTCCAAGTTTGTATACGTTTTTCACTATTATTGATATTAATAAAAATTCAAACTTTTGTCTATTGTTTTTCTGGTGGATTCTATATAAGATATAAAATCTAAAATAAAAAGAAAAAGAAAATAGTGATGATGTGAAAAATTGTGAGAGTTTCAAAGGCTTCGGTTTTATATATATATAGATTATGGGACCGTTTGGATATAACTTATTTTTGCTGAAACTGAAAACTGAAAACACTGTAGCAAAATAATTTTTAAATGTGTGAATAGTGTCATGAGACCCATTTTTAATGTTTTTAAATACGTGAATAGTGCATGTACAGTGCATACACTGTTCATGAATAGTGAATTTTATATCTAAAAGTCAATAATTGCGGCTTTAAACTGCGGCTTAAAAAAAAAAAAAAAAACGCACGTTTGAAAACGCAGCCGTGGATCCAAACTCAGCCTATATTTTTAAATTTTAATTTTAAGATATAATTATATTTTTACGTAACTTATTATTTTCAAGTAAAATAAACTAATAAAATTAATTTACTTCAGACGGACCCTAATAAATTGATCACTTTTATAGATATTCATCTTCCATTGATTTTTATGTGGAGTGAAATTAATTCTAAAGGAGACTTTGATTGAAATTGGTGTTCTATAGAAATAAATTAATGAACTTTTCTTATTCACAAATGCAAGCACTACAATTTAATTGTAAAAATCTAGTATGGATGCGTGATACCGTGATTTGACATGATTAGTGAATGAAATGTATGAAAGTTGATGCATGTGAATATAATGTTATTGAGTTTTTAGAATGTGTGTATTGATTTCAAAGAAATGTAACTAGTTTGTAATTCTTTGTACACACACGAATACATTTAAGAACAATAAAAGTAAGATATATATTAAATAATTTAAAGAAACCCATGTAAGGATATCTTATGTTAGAATTAGGGGTGTGCAAAAAACCCACCGACCCGCCAAACCCGACCCGACCCAACCCGACCCGCCGGGTTGGGTCGGTTTTTAAAGTTTAGTGGGTCGGGTTGGGTCACAAAAAATTTTTTTATAGCGGGTCGGGTTGGGTTTGGGTCATAAAATTATCAACCCGCCAAACCCGACCCGACCCGCCTATATTTAATATATATTTAAAATATATTATATATTTAAAATATATTATATATTTAATAATTTTTTTCAAAAAACCAGCTGTACTGCACTAAAATAAAGTGGAATGCTTAACGTGTAACACTATACTCTGCAATTCACATGAGTTCTGAGTCTTCTGAGTTCTGACTTCTGATGAGTGCTGCAAATTGACATGGGAACTTATAGCATAGAAAAAAGTGAAATGCCTCCCAACCATACACGTGTACAACTTGTACTTTGGAGACTATGAATGACTAAAGAGTGTTTACTGTTTAGTTCCATTTCAATTCTTTGACAAAAAATCAGCCTTTAGAGCACTTTGGAGACTATGACTATGACTAGAGAGTGTTTACTATTTAGTTCCATTTGAATTCCTTAACAAAAAATCAGCCTTTGGAGCACTTCCTGATTCTTCGGTTCCTACTAATACTATCATATATATATATATATATATATATATATGATAGTATATTTAAATATATATTTAAATTATTATATAATTAATAAAAAAATTTAAAAACCAGCTGTCTAGCACTTGTTTCCTTCTATCATATATAACACTCTATATTTCTATTAGTTCACAGACACAAATGACAAACCTAAATTGTGCCGCCTCCCTCTTCCCCTCCCCTCTCAGTTTCACTTTTTCACACAGTCACACTTTACTTCCATTTGAACTCTAACACTCTTTCCCTTTGCTGAGCCACTGCCGTCCATCAACTATCATCACCGCCTCGGTGGTAGTTCTATCTTTCCGGTGGTAGTTATCTCTTCCAGTGTTAGGTAAAGTTTCTCAATGTTTTCTCTCTCACTCACTCTATCTGTTTATCTCTCTTGCTGTGGTGGATCAATGTTTAGCTTTTGCTTTGTTGATTTCTTAGTTTTCTTTTGGCTGATTTTCAAATTTTTTTGCTTTGCAGGTGTATTTCTTACTCTACAATATTTTTCTCTTGTCGAGTTGCTGTGTCCCTTTCTCTCTATCTTGCTTTGAAGGTTTGTCTCTGTCTGGTCCTCTCCCTATTGTTTTTACTATTGTTGTTTAATCATCACTCATCAGTGTTGTTTGCCTAATCTTTGGGGTTTTTTTTTAAATATATTTATATTTATAGATGGCATCTGAATCTCAATACGGCACAAATGAGGTTCCAATGGCACCCACTCCCACAAATGAGGCTCCTCAAATGGCGACAACGGACACTAGTGCTGCCTCAAATCTCCCTCCCATAGAAGCAGAAGGTATAAAAAAATCTAACCAAACATCATATGTATGGGGTCACTTCATCTTATTAGAAGGTGAGAGAGCTGAATGTAAGTATTGTGGCAAAACTTATGCTGCTGGGTCAAAAACTTATGGCACTACTAACTTAAGAACTCATTTGGAAGCTCGGTGTAAAAAATATCCTTATGGTAAAAAGAATAGGCAGGATAAAACTCAAATGACTTTAGCCTTCAGACCTAAAAATAGTGATGATGCGGAGGGTGCTAATAGTAATAGTCTTATTGCTGTAAGCTACAATGAGAGCATGTGTAGGGAAGCACTCGCTAGGATGATTATTGTGGATGAATTGCCATTTAAATTTGTTGAGCATGAAGGGTTTAGGTACTATAGTAATGTGTTGCAGCCTAGGTTCACTGTCCCAACTCGCACGACTGTTGCGAGAGATTGCATAAGACTTTATTCAATAGAGAGGGATAGGTTGAAAATATTTTTGGAAAAATCTACTCAAAGGATTTCCCTCACCACAGACACTTGGACTTCAATCCAAAATATTAATTACATGTGTCTTACTGCCCATTTCATTGATGATGATTGGCAATATCACAAAAGAATTTTAAATTTTCGTCAAGTCCCTAATCATAAAGGTGAAACCATTGGAAAGGTGGTGGAGTCATTGTTGCTTGGTTGGGGCATTGATAAAATTTTCACCCTTACAGTTGACAATGCAGCCTCTAACAGTGGGACTGTAACCTACTTGGATAGGATAACTAAAGAGTGGGGTGCTTCTATCTTGGGTGGTGAGTTTATGCACATGAGATGTTGTGCACACATTGTGAACCTTATTGTGATGGAAGGTTTGAAAAGCCTTCATGAGTCAATTGTCAAAGTCCGTAATGCGGTAAGGTATGTGAGGTCCTCTCCATCTAGGTATGATAAGTTTAAAGCATGTGTGGAAAAAGTGAAGATTGCTAGCAAGGGTTGTGTATGTCTTGATGTTCCAACTAGATGGAACTCGACCTACATGATGCTAGAGAATGCAGAAAAATTTCAAAGGGCATTTGAAAGATTACGTGTTAATGATGCACAATATATTCGTTACTTCTTGGATGATGGAAGTGGGAAAAAAATATTAGGACCACCTGATTTTGAGGATTGGGATAATGTGAAGGTGTTTGTGAAATTTTTGAAGTTGTTTTATGAAGTTACGTTACGATTTTCTGGTTCTCTTTATGTCACGTCTAATGCATTTTTTCATGAATTTTGTGTGATGAAGACTGAATTGACAAACTTGTGTGAAAGTGAAGATCCTCTTTTGAGTATGATGGCAAGGGATATGCATGAGAAATTTGATAAGTATTGGGGGGACATTGAGAAACTTAATTTGATGATGTTTGTTGCTGTTGTACTAGACCCGAGGTATAAGTTGAGGTTTGTAAATTTTTGGTTTGCCAAATGGAATCCAGGAGCAGTGGCAGACAACATGACAAAAAAGGTGAAAAAGGCTCTTGTTCGTATGTATGAGCACTATTGTGACTGTGATGGGTATTCAAATGGGCAAGGTCAAGATGGCTCTACTTCAAACAATGTTGAGACTAGACCTGTGCAAGATCCCCATGCATTGGTGAAATCTATTTATAAGATGCATTTGGCAGCGGATAGTTTGGAAAGCAAATCAGAGGTGGAAAGATATCTGGCTGATTGTGTGGAAGAAGATTCTCCAAATTTTTGTATTTTGAATTGGTGGAAGGTGAATTCCTCAAAATATCGGCTTCTCTCAAAAGTAGCTCGTGATGTGTTAGCCATTCCACTCTCTACAGTTGCCTCTGAGTCCGCATTTAGTACTGGGGGTCGTGTGTTGGATCCATTTCGAAGCTCTTTGTTGCCTAACACAGTTGAAATGCTGATTTGTGCTCAGAATTGGTTAAGAGCTACTGATATAATTGATCTTCAGGAAGCAATGGAAGAAGTTGAATCCTATGAAAGTCTTGAGTCAGGTAATTTTTCAACAAAGTATTTTTTTATGATTGTAATTTTTTAATTGTTATATAAGCCTTTTGGGTTTTGAAATTCCACTGTATAATTTATTGTCTTTTTTTTTTTTTTTTTTTGATTTGTCTCAGAGTTTGCATCTCAAAGCACCATAACAGTGGAAGAGGAAGATTAGTTGGAAATTGGAATATGCTGAAATCTGGATAATGTGGATATTTTGGTTCATAGTGGGACTAGTATAGAACTCTTTTGAACTAGTTCTGTATATTTTGTTTATAAACTTAGTTTGATATATTTTGTTTATAATTGGCTTAGGAACTTGGGATGGCCAGTTCTGTATATTTTGTTTACTTACTCAGTTACATATATTTTGTTTATAACTGAGTCAAGAACTTAGGACACTAGTTCAGTAGTTCATATATATTTAGTCTATCATCTCAATTAGATATATTTTGTTTATAATTGAGTAAGAAACTCGTATATTTTGTTTATAAGTGAATTAGGATACTAGTTCATTTATATTTTGTTTATTATCTCAGTCAGATACTTAGACATATTTTGTTTACAATTGAGGTGGAATGTTAGTTTATATATTAATAGCTACATTTTATCCCCTTCTTTGTCTTTACTAAAATAAAGTGTGCGTATTTGTGTTTATTAGTAACTGTGCAATGATGTACTTATACTTTATTTCATGAATTAGTAACTGTGATATATATATATATATATATATATATATATATATATATATATATTTTGCTCAATTTAATAATAGTAATAAAAAAAATTGTTCAACCCATGGGTTCAACCCGACCCAACCCGACCCACATGGGTCGGGTTGGGTCGGGTTGGACTTAGGTGATGGGTTGGGTTGGGTTGAATTTTTTTTGACCCACCATGGTGGGTTGGGTCAAAAAATCACTTCAACCCGACCCAACCCGACCCATGCACACCCCTAGTTAGAATATGTCAATTATTTATTTTTGATTATTTCATTATATTATAGAAAAAAGATATAGTTTATTGACCTATTTATATATTCAATTTTTTGAACAAGGTAAAATTTTGAATGAAAATTATACTTGAGTTAATGACAAGAAAACTGTTGGAAATTTAGGCCCCTTAAAACAACCAGATTGCGTAGCCTAGATTAATTAGCCAAGTTGTTACTTAGTCAAATTAAACAATTCTAGGTTAAAACAATCAAATAATCATATCAAGTATATAAAGCAGCGGAATAATAAATAACACAAGATATGATCACCCAGGAAAACCAAACCGGTAAAAAACCTGGGGAGGATTTTACCCACCGATCCTCAAGGCAAAACGGAATCCACTAAGAAAGAATTGAAGTTCTTACAAAAGGACTTACAAGCTCCCCGCTTGACTTCCTAATACTACCCACCAGTAGTAACTTCCTGACACGACCACGCGCAGGCTCCGAGTCCACGGACTACTTCTTTCTTTGTATTCCTTCAATCAGCTACAAGCTCCTCACTTGTTTTTCTTTAAGCTTCAATGGTTGCAACTTTGTTGATCATCAAGATGTAGATATATCTCTACCTTGAAAACCCTAAATTTATGTGAAGGAAAGCTTCTCAAAGATCTCACAAGAGATTCACATAAATAGCAAATATGAGCAACAAAGATTTAGAGAGGTTTGGGTACAAAACCCTATAAAAGGAGGCACAAGAGGCACTCTAATCTCTCTCTTAAAAGTCACAAAAACGTTCTAGGGTTTCCCTTATATATAGGAGTGTTTTACTTGAACCCCAAGACGTTTAAATAGAGTTTGGGCTGAACTGGAACTCTGCAGAAAAATAAATATGTACGTGGTTCGATCGATCGAGTCTAATTTTCGATCGATCGAGACTTACAGATTTAGTCCAATAAATTCTGCAATCACTCGATTCCAATTTTACAAATAAACATACTTTGAGCAAGCCTAAACCTAGACTAAATGTTTTGATCATGGTTTGCCAACAAAATACAAATTGAAGTTCTAATACATTAATTCCTAATTTCTTAGAACCCAACAATCTCCCCCTTTGGCAATCCGTGACAAAACATATCACAAACATGAAATGCTCAAAGTTACAAATAGCCCAATACAAAGATAATGCTCATAACAACAAATCCAATCTTAACTACTATCCATCAGTTGCAAGTGTAGACAGCAGTCAAATCGAATGCACCTGTATATTCCCTGAAACACTCAACAAACGCATAAACGCATGTGTGACAGAAAAACAGTAAATCAACAAATAAATTCTTGACTTCACAAAACACAAAACAAAGACATATATCATGAATAAATCATAAATATAAATCAATGAGCAGTGAACAAGAAACAGAAATAAAAACAAAAGTAAACTAACTCTTCCCCTAAGTTAGATACAAAAAAAAGTTTTTATTTCCCTTTCAAAAAATAATTTCAACTCCCCCTAAACAAGACAAACATGATTCCCATAAATCAATAATTTCTCCCCCTTTTTGTCACGTATTGACAAAGATAACTCATACAAAGAGTAAACAGTCAACATACGCAATAAAGGATAAGAGAAAACAGAGAATCAAGGGAAACACAAAGCAATTCAACTCTATAGAAAATAGAGACAGCTCCCCCTATGAACAACACAGGTTAAAAAAAACTTTTCTCCCCCTATAAAAATAGGAAAAACAAAATATGTTTTGGGAAAAACAGTTTTGGGGAAAAATAAAGGGGGTGGGGGAAAATCAGCAGCAGCAGCAGCATCACTAACAGAATCAGGAACATCCTCACAAACAGGACCAAACAGGACCAAAGTTAAAAACACACAAACCAAAGTTAAAAACTAAGGTGAGGATACACAGGAAGAAAAAATATTCTCTCTTTCAATAAAATGCAAATATGACATTATGTGACCCATAAACAGTTGCATGAGTAGAGAAAATATTTGCACATTGATTATCCATCATATCTCTTAAGAAAAATATTTTCTACAGTTCACACTTAAAAAAGGCATATACTAGAAAGTACATAGCTCAAAAATTAATCAATTTTTTGATCAAGTTGAGTACCCAATGTAGCAAAGTGTATGCATGCTATGTGTGAAAACAATAAGAGATATGACTGCAAAACTGCAAGATGGATATAGAAATCAATGTAATGCATGTGAATCTTAAACATAAAAGATGCAAGACAAAATATTTCATGATGCATGCTCTAATGCAGTAAAACTAAGTTCAATTGAGATCAAATTGACAAAATTGGCTCGAGCAGGGAATTTCTACCAAAAACCCCAAAAATTGAAAACCACTTGTTGAAATTTTTTAAACAAATTGATGAATTGAGCATTACATAACACAACTCACAGAGTATAATGCTTAATTACATCCAAACAACAAGCCAATTTCATCAAATTCAACTCAATTTCACAAAAGCTCCAATTCGGATCAAGAACAAACCCTTTTTTAAAAAAGCTTCTCCACGATCTTCGATCGATCGAAAATTACATTCGATCGATCAAATGACACAGTCATTTTGAGACAATTGAGAGCACTTTTTCGATCGATCGAAAATCAGGTTGGATCGATCGAAATGGGCAGAGGCTCACTAAATTTTGAGAAAAACACACTGTTTTGAAAAACACAAACCTAATTTTGAAAACAACTCCTCAAAGCATTAAACAACGAAAACAAAATGCATGAGTATGAGATGGAATGCTTTTTCAAAAACCCAATTTTTAAACCCAATTTTCTCAAACACAAGATTCAATAATCTTCCCATTTAATTTTCTCAAGCAACAAATATGTTGTGCACAAATCTCAAGATATTTTCAAACTTGGTTGGTCAGACCAGAGACACACACACTAACATGTACAGTGTTTAACAAAGAGTAACTTGTGTAGTGTGTGAAACTAGCAAAGACTTGAGATACATGTGAGGTGATATGTGAATAGCAATCAAACACAAAGTCTACATAATTCATCACATAGAATTTAAAAGAGACTATCACCTAAAGAGTTACATCCTATAACTCCCACATCTCCTAGATCAAAAGCTTGCAATCATGTAAGTTTCTTTCATTTTTGCCTCTTATTTATGTGGAATGGCATTCAGTCTAATAGTACACACCGATTTGAATTAAGTGAATTGGCATTAAGCCTAATAGTACACACCAGTTTTTAATTTAATTTGAGGCTACACCTTATGTTCTTTTTGTGCATGTGCTACACTTTCTCGAGCACAAAATCTTCTGATATGCACTAAGGTGTTCATGATTGGCTAGTGAACAGTGGTGAGATGGTTATTTATGCCTTTCTCAAAAGGATCAAGTCCGTCAGTCAAAAACATGTGACTTCATGATTAAGGCAAAGTGATTAAGAACCACACACATCTTTCCCACACAACATGCACTACAAAGTTTCAACTAGTCAAGTGCAATAAATAAGCTCATCAAAGTTAAACAAGGTACACAAGACATGACATGTGTAAAAAGATTGACCAACCTTGTTTTTCAAAAATCAAGAAAAATAGTATTTAACATAATTTTTGCTTTCTCCTTTTTCTCCTTATTTTTATTTTTATTTTATTAAGAGAAAACAAATAAATCCTAGAATGAAATGCATGAATGTAATGCAATGCAAGTCCTAGAACAAAAACACAAAAATTTTTTTGGTTTTAACAAACGTTATAACCACTTGTTGAGATTTTAAAAAAACTTATGACCAAAAACAAAAAACACATTGTGCTAAATGATCAATGCAAATGCAATGCATGACAATGCTTAACTAAGCTATAAAGGGTACACAAACAAGAAATATAAATTTCTTAATTAACCCATGAGTATATGTACAAACTAGTACATAAAGTCAAAAATAGCTTAGTACATTTATAACACATGCTATTCAAGTTTCACCACAATGTCAAGCATGTTCTAAATCAAGAGAGATATATCATAACTCATGTAATCCTCAAGAAAAATAAAACAAGACACAAAATAAAATATTTTTGTCTTTTTGAAATTTTTTAATGTTTTTGGATTTTTTTTTTTAAATAAAAAAAACTTAGAAAAAACAAAGCAACCAAAAACAAAAACAAGACATGTCCACAAACAATAGAAAGAATTAAAACAGGGACAAGTCAGCAACACTCACCTTAAAGGATCTTTTCTCACCCATATAGCACGAGTCTTCGGCTTTGTAGGTGAAAATCCATGAGAAGTAGAGTGTATTTGAGGAATTACACCAATCTTCTGAGACAGACTAAAATCCTGCAAATTCCTTTCACAAGCCAACAAGCTTAAATTTTTCAAAATAATATGAAACAATTTATATGGACTTATGGCAGGAGCAATATCATCACATATCCTAGATTGACATACAGAATGCTTAAATTTCAACTTATGACAATTAGGATGAATGTGACTGGAGACACCACAAAAGTGACAAACAGGAACAAATTTAGGAACATCAGTATTCCTAACAGCAAATCTAGTCTCAGATTTTGGTTTTTGCCTCAACAAAGAACAATTTGGTCTAATATGACCAACAACACCACAATGGTGACAAGTAGGCACAAAAACAGATTTATTATGCTCTCTAACAGTAGGATTAGACTTAGATTTAGAATCTTCAGCGTCTACATCAGAACTTTTACCTTTGTCTAACCTAGCACAATAAACCTTTTCTTTATTATTCCTCTTAAAAGGAGGGATATAAACTTTTTCAGTTTTAGGCTTAAGAGAAACAGAAACAATTCTGTTATCATCAACAGGCTTGGTACTAATCAAATTTTCAAGTTTAGCTTTAGACTCAGCTAACTCTTGTTCCAAGCTTTTCATCTTCTCATCTTGAGAGGAAATTTGATTTCTCAAAAATTCATTCTTTTTATTAGATTCAACTAATCTAACAAGCAGTTCCTCTTTTTCAAGATTAGCCAATTTTAACTCTTCTTTAAATTTCTTAGCAATTTTCAAGGATTTAGATAATTCCTTACGAAGAGTTTCAAAAGCATCAATAAAATCAGCAGAAACAATAGTGTCTTTTTTATTCAAAACATCACAGGTATCAACAAAATCAGCAGAAGCATGAGCAGAAACATGATCAGAAAGACACTTTAAATTATCCATGACAACAGGGGTCAAGGATCAGCTCTTAGATCAAAAGATCTAAAACAAGAAGAGCTACCTGCTCTGATACCACTTGTTGGAAATTTAGACCCCTTAAAACAACCAGATTGCGTAGCCTAGATTAATTAGCCAAGTTGTTACTTAGTCAAATTAAACAATTCTAGGTTAAAACAATCAAATAATCATATCAAGCATATAAAGCAGCGGAATAATAAATAACACAAGATATGATCACCCAGGAAAACCAAACCGGTAAAAAACCTGGGGAGGATTTTACCCACCGATCCTCAAGGCAAAACGGAATCCACTAAGAAAGAATTGAAGTTCTTACAAAAGGACTTACAAGCTCCTCGCTTGACTTCCTAATGCTACCCACCAGTAGTAATTTCCTGACACGACCACGCGCAGGCTCCGAGTCCACGGACTACTTCTTTCTTTGTATTCCTTCAATCAGCTACAAGCTCCTCACTTGTTTTTCTTTAAGCTTCAATGGTTGCAACTTTGTTGATCATCAAGATGTAGATATATGTCTATCTTGAAAACCCTAAGTTTATGTGAAGGAAAGCTCCTCAAAGATTTCACAAGAGATTCACATAAACAGCAAATATGAGTAACAAAGACTTAGAGAGGTTTGGGTACAAAACCCTATAAAAGGAGGCACAAGAGGCACTCTAATCTCTCTCTTAAAAGTCACAAAAACGTTCTAGGGTTTCCCTTATATATAGGAGTGTTTTACTTGAACCCCAAGACGTTTAAATAGAGTTTGGGCTGAACTGGAACTCTGCAGAAAAATAAATCTGTACGTGGTTCGATCGATCGAGTCTAATTTTCGATCGATCGAGACTTACAGATTTAGTCCAATAAATTTTGCAATCACTCGATTCCAATTTTACAAATAAACATACTTTGAGCAAGCCTAAACCTAGACTAAATGTTTTGATCATGGTTTGCCAACAAAATACAAATTGAAGTTCTAATACATTAATTCCTAATTTCTTAGAACTCAACAAAAACTATGTAAGGATATCAATTGTTAGAATATAAAAATTGTTTATTCTTGATTAATTTATCATATCTATGTATAAAAAGCACGAATGCGCAAATTTATAGTAGCTACAGTGCTTTTTTGTTTTGTTCAATTGGTATTGTAGCTACAGTAGCTACAATGTTTTTTTTTTTTTTTTTTTTTCCCTGGGTAATATTATTCGGTCAGTTGACTCAACTCTTTATTTATTTATTTTTATATACACATATGAGACCTATTTGTATATATAAAATAATAATATATTAACACAACAAATCGTCACAATATTTTCACAATTGTTAAGGTGTTAATTCCTTATAGGTCAAAATAAAATATCATATTGGAACTAATCACAATTAAAAATGAAGGTATTGTGAAAAAAGAAATGTTACATCCGCAACATTTCTCATAACACTTTCAGAATAAATCATAAGTGGTAAATTATTATTGGTTCCAATTTAAATTTACCAATGAAATTACTTTTTTGCCAATCAATAACAACTTATAACAATCTACTACTTATGATTTGTTGTGAAAATATTGTAGACATAGAATTTATTTTGTGAAAATGTTAAGGCATCTTGTTGTTGTCATAATATATTCACAATTGCTGAAGTGTCAATTCTTTACAAGTCAAAATAAAATATAACAAAATTATAAAGGTATTATTATTATAAAAATGTTGTACCATTCTATTGTATTTCTAGAAATTGTTTTTGGTTTAGCCAACTTTGTTGAGCCAAAATTCATTGTTTTGCATCCAGTTTTCTTGGGTTGACTTTTTGTATTTTTATCTTTACGCAGAATTTTAAGTAAAAGCACACTTTTACACACCAAAAATAAAAAACTTAGGATAAAATCACTTTTCATTCTTTGTATTTGGAGTAGTTCACAGTTCCTCCTTAAACTTTAAAATCAATCAATTTTTTCATTAATATTTTGAAAAATAGCAAATATATCATATTGTTATTCTCTCAATTAAACCCTGATGAAAGTTTATGATTCTTAAAATATTCTATTGTGTAATTTCTAAAATACTTCCACTAAATTTTAACATCCAATTTTTTTTTTCATGTATTTTGAGTTTTCAATGATAATAATGCTTAGAAAGTTGAATTGTGATATAAGGTGTTTTATTTATTATCTAGAGAACCTTGATTTTCTAGGTTTAATCATTCGAAACTTATAATTTATATAATGGAAAATTCGATGACACATGCCTTTTGTTATCTTCTTCTTCTTCTTCTTCTTCTTTTTTTGCCTAAAATGGGTGTTCATTTAAAACTAAGAAAGCTAAACATTGCACCTTGACTCATGTAGAATGATAAAGAAGAAAATATGAATGACAAAATTTTCATTATGTATGGTTGAAGGTATTTGATGAAGAGTTTCAATTGTAGCATATGACATCATTCAATTCATGACGAAAATTTAAATATGTGATAATATCTTGGCAAAAATTAGTTACGTATTATTGGAAGATGATGATATTCGTTATCAATTATCATTCTTAGAAGTTTTTAGTGAGTGGATATTACCTTTAGCAAATAAGTACTAAGAAACTATTATAGTAAAACAGATATTCATATGTTAAATAGCTACCATAACTTTGTGTGTGTTTATTTAATCAAAATTTTTATACGAATGAGATTAACTTTGTATGACATATATTTTTTATGTATGTATATAGTTTCATACTTCTTCAAATAGAAATTTTATTTTAATTTTCTTACTTAAGAGGTAGCACGTGCCTTGCATGTGCCACCCTAACTAGTTATAAAAAAAAAATGTAGTTTATTGACCTATTTATATACATAGTTTTTTCAAACAAGGTGAAATTTGATTGAAGTTTATATTTGAGTTAATAACTACCTTTAAAAGTGGAAGTTAAATAAAAAAATTTAAATTAAATTCTAATTCACTATAATTTTGTGTCAAATGTGATTCCAATTGCATTTTTAATTTGATGACAAGTATTTTTAGATTTTAAATGCATTCTAGTTTAGTACCAAATATACCCTGCTTAAAAATCTTAATTCTTAATGAAATAGGTAACAATTCTTAAAAATCATTCACGGAGTGTTCATTTAGAAATAATTTATTTAACTTTTTGCTAAAAATACTATAGATAAAAGCTAAAAACTAAAAATTAAATATAAGTTTTTTTTTTTTTTTTTTTTTATCCCCTGACAGTACTGCAGCAAAAAATATAGAATGAGACCCACAATAAAATTAAAAAAAAAAAAAAAAAAGACATAACATTTGTGCAAAAAACATAATAGACCCACAAATAGTTAATTTTATCTCACTTTTTGACCAAAAAGTAATAGGGGACCCGCAAAAAGTGCCCGTGTTGGGCAATTAAGCTAACTTAAGAGCATTCCCATCAACAATTCTAAAAAATTTAGCATTTACCATCTCAAAACTCAATTTTATATGATATAACACATTACTTTACAATACAACCTATATCAAAACTTCTATTTTTTTTTACAATTTCATTTAAATATTATTTTTTATTTTTTATTTTTTTCCCGTCTCTCTCTTTCTGTCTCTCTTTCCCTCTGTCAAAACCCAAAAGCTGTCTCTTTCTCCCTCTGTAGAAGACTAGAACCTTCTCCCTCTCTCTGATCTGCTCTCAAACCCGTGCTCTATGTCTCTGATCTGCTCTCAAGCCCATGCTCCATGGCTGACCACCAAGTTCTGTCGGCCTAAAACACTTCTCACCCCTTTTGGTTATTTTGGAAACTAATTTTCTGGTATTTTGGAAGCTGATTTTTTGGGTTTTGGAAGTTGTTTTTCTTTGTTCGTTTTTTTTTTTTTTTTTTTTTAGGGTTTTTTGGAAGCTTGTTTTCTGGGTATTTTGGAAACTAATTTTCTGGGTATTTTGGAAACTGATTTTCTGGGTATTTTCAGTGAGGTTTTGGGTATTTTTTTGTGCTGATTTTTTGGTTTTGAGGTTGGGTTTCTGTGTGATTGCAGTAGGGTTCTTTCTGGGTTTTTTGGTTGGGTTTTTGTGTGATTGCAGCCGGGTTCTTTCTGGTATCTTTTGGATTGCAGTGGTGAAAGAGTTGGCTGAGATGGTGAGAGGGAGAGGAAGAAGCTTGGGTAAGATGGTGTGACAGAGAAGAAGTGAGAGAGGAGAGAGAAGAGACTTGGGAAGGAGACAAGCACGGAAGAGAGAGAGAGAAAGAAATTAATAAAAAATGATAGCATTGGGCTACAGTGCGGTCTCAAAAATGAGAGCGCACTGTAGCAATATTGCAAAAAGTTTAGCATATGCAATCTTTGATGGATCAAGTTTTTGGATTATAAATGCTAAAAAAAGCATCTTTTAGCATATGCAATCCTTAATAGGAATGCTCTAAGCAAAAAGAGAAGGCTTCTTCTCTTTGGGAGTCACTCAAGTTTGTTTGGCATTAGTTTTAGTTTTTAATTTTTATGTATAGTTTTTTAAAATCTTTTTTTTTTTTCGTTTTTTCTCATTTTTTTCAATTTTTTTAAAAAAATAATATTATACTTTAGTATACTTTCAGCAAAAAATTTACAACAAAAAATTTAGATAAACTGTTCTCAATCTGTTAGATATATAAGCCAAAAAGAAAAAGTTGGCTTTTTAGCGCTGATGGTCTTGTTAGGTATTAAGCTCTACTGTAATCAAGCTTCTACAGGATAGGAACGTGTCTCATTCTCAGGGTGGGCACATTTTAAAAGACATTTTGTCTCTTTTAAACTCTTTTCAGAGTTGTTCTTTCTCTCATATAGGTAGGCAAGGAAATGCAGTTGCACATGCCTTAGCCCAGAGAGCCAGAGTTTCTTTCCCTTTAGAGGTCTGGATGGAGTCTGTTCCTCCAGACATCTCTACTTTTGTACGGTCCGACCTTCGGGTTTAGTTTTTTAATGATTAATTATCTTCATTCTCAAAAAAAAAAAGGTATTAAGCTCATGTTTGGTAGTTTATAAAGGAAATGAATAGAATTGAATGGAATGGATGGTATAGATATTGGGTTATAAATGGATAGGACAGAAGCGATGATAGGCTGATATGAGGATATCAATCGTGCTAAACTTTTCTAACACGTACATATTGGGTTATTTGAATGGATAGGACAGCAAGCGATGTTAGGTTGATATCAATCGTGCTAAACTTTTCTAACATGTACAAAATGGACAAGAAAACTTCAATGGAAGCATCAAAGGTCTGGCTAACAAGGTTTGATTCCATGCGCTAGGTCGACTATTAATCTTTCTATCGGGATTCCATTTTTATTTTATTATAATAGAGATTATTGATTGAAAAATACCTTGATTGAAATCAAATTGGCTATATGGCTAGGATTGAAAGTAAATGGATGATATGGCTACGAATAATCCATTGTGCATTTGTGTTATTTTGTTGAGACAAATATAAGCCAGTGTATAATTAAGTAAAATGAAAAAAAAAAAAACTACCAAATGGTGCATCATGATTCATGTCGAGATGGTATTTCATGCGCCTGGCACATAATATTGTCTCACAAAAATTTATTAGATAGTTTGGGAGTATATTTCCTCCCTCTCACATAGAGGTGGACCCTATGGTAGGTGGGACCTACCCCAATATGAGAGGGAGAAAGTATACTCTCGGAGTACCCAATAATTATCTCACTGATAGGTGTGTCTCACGGTTGTGAGATCCACCTGTCAGTGAGACAATAGTCTCATGCGCTTGACTTGTATACTATTTTTCCGATTCATGCCATAGATGAAGGTTGGTGCACGTGTCACCGTACATAGAGAAAGGAGCAGCTTGTCAGGTTTGTGATAAAGATATGTGGTGAGCGACAAACCTGCCCGAAATTAGGTGTGATAACTAATAATTTGGTATGTGTTTGGATAAGCTTAGCAAACTTATATACTGTTTTTTTTTTTTTTTGAAATGTATATACTGTTTTTTCAAACTTAATAATAAGGTATACCAATAGAGAAAGTTTGAGAAGGTTAATAATTCAGCGAGAAAAAGAAGTTGCTAGTATAGAAAAAGAACATGGTTAATTATCAAAATGGTCTTTAAAACAGAAGACGTGAGAGAACTAAGAACTTATAAATGCATACTGTGACTTAGTTTTTTCCACTTTTGTTCGTAGGTCAGTGACTACTGACTTGGGAATACTTGTGGGATGGCTTTGGTGTCTACTTTCTCTTTCTATTTCTCTCTCTTATAGTCTTATGATTAATGCAACGTATATAATAATTTTCACAAAAATTGAGTTGGTAGGCTTTGGACAGTAACTTGCGTTCGTGACATTTCTTGATAACTCAAAATTCAAATTTTCTTTTACAATGAATTTCACAACACAAAATAATACAAATAGGCTTAGACATTGTATTTGTAACACATTAAAGATAAGATATGATATGAGCCCAAGAATTTCGACCACATTATTAGTAACTTTTTGGAAAAACCCAAATGCTGGCCACCTGGTTCGAACTTACATAACATGATAAATTATTAATGTTTTAAAAAAAATTTAAACTGTTAAAAAATGATAACTTTAATCAATTAACTATTATTCTAATACTCTTTTTTTTTGTATGTCAGTTTTATTTTCCCCCTTAGATATAACAAGACAATAAAGTCACAAGTACATTTTGCAAGACTTATGGGTTTAGTTGTTAGGTCTATGTTTCAACATATTCCCAAAGAGTAATTATCATGATGTGGATGCTATGGGTTCAAATCATATGTTATCTATAAAAAGGCACCAAATCTAGAAAATACATCTAATAATGCTGAGGTTGAAGGAATTCTTATCAATTTCTCTGCCCCTAAGAAAGGGGTCTTTGACTTTCTTCTCTTAGGCTGTAGAATTTTGTTGTCCCTTCTTGTAAGGCTTAGTCTCCGTTTGGATTCAACGATTCCAGCCCTCACGTTTCACGTCTGCGTTTTGTCTCTCTTTTTTTTTTTTTCAGGCGTGTGAGGGGCTACTGTGCGCTACTGTGCGGCTACTGTTCACCATGAACAGTAGCCGCAGTTGTTGACTTTTTTTTTTCTGAACAGTGTATTTGTGCACTGTTCACAGACCCATAAATTTCACTTTTTATCAACTTTTTCATTAAAAATGGGTCCCAC
This sequence comes from Quercus glauca, assembly GCA_023736055.1. NCBI lineage: Eukaryota > Viridiplantae > Streptophyta > Magnoliopsida > Fagales > Fagaceae > Quercus > Quercus glauca. The sequence continues at coordinate 42,671,982 of CM043325.1, forward strand.
GGCACTATTCACACATTTAAAATTTATTTTACTACAGTGTTTTCAGTTTTTAGTTTTCAGTTTTCAGTTTTCAGCTGAATCCAAACAGACCCTTAGTGTCCCCTAGGGTAACATAGTTACCATTAGGACTAGTGAGTTTTTTCTTTTGGGGGTTTGGGAAATACAGTGAGGAAAAATGGATAATCTTACGAAACATTGGAGCAATCTTTCTCTAAACGATAAGGAGGGAGGGAAGATGTCTGTGAAGAAAGATAGAAGCTCTAACGAGTATATTATTGCAGCGAAGTTTCTTACGAAACGAGCCTTAAACACTGACGCGATAGGACTTTTAGTCCTTTCTGGTGTTCCAGAAATGGCTTCAAGGTCCATAATGCAGGTGATCATATGATTCTATTTGTTTTTGATAATAATGAGGAGGGGGAAAAAGTTTTGGCCAGTGAACCTTGGAGTTTTGATAGGCATCTCGTTGTTCTCCAAAGGTTGGAAATTGCTGCGCCTGTTCGTAACCTTGCTTTTGATAAAGTCTCGATATGGGTACAAGTTCACAATATTCCGGTAAGTTTTTTGAACAGAGGTGTTGCTGAGGAGTTGTGCGAAGTAATAGGTGAACTGGATTGAAACTCGAACAATGCTGAGGTTGAAGGAGGCAGTTTCATTAGGGTTCGTGTCCGCTTCGATATATCTATACCTCTGTGTAGGGGTCGTGTTCTCTCAATTGAAGATGGTGAAGAAGGCTGAGTTTCTTTCAAATATGAATGCCTTCCTAATATATGTTACTAGGGTGGTTGCCTGGATCATACCGATAGAGATTGCGATTTGTGGATTGAAAGCGATGGCACTTTAGATATATAGTAGTGATCAAGAATATGGGTCTGGATACGTGCTCCCTTAACCCTGATGATTAAAAAAATCGGTGGTAGTAGTACCAGGTTTCTATGAGTTTAGGAAGAAGGGTGGGTCGAAGTCTAAAATCCATGTGTTTTAGAAACCAGCTCCGTCATCGGGGGGGGGGGGGGGGGGGGGGGGGGGGGGGGGTGTGGGGGTGTGAATCCGATTAAGGTTACTTCGGTAAGGCAAACATCAAAGAAAGAAATTGCGGATTTTGAGGAGCATATCGTGGGGAATTCAAGTGCTTCCGAGTCAACTATTACAAAAATGGCTTATTTTTCGAATGTAGTAAATCCCGTAAATCATGGAGTTTTATTTGATAGCCAGATTTTGGAGATTGACAGAGAGTAGAATAAATTTGATATTTCAGAAAGTGAGAAGAGCGGTGAGATTGGTAATCCAAAAAAGGCAAGTGAGGATGATCCTTTTATAGATAAGTTTAAAAAGTCTCCCGCTCAAATTGAAACTAATGCAGAGGCACGTGATGACCACCTAGTGAACTTACATGATCCTCCATCAATTTTATCTGATATGCCTGATAAAAAACCTAGTCTGGGAGGCAAGTGAGTTCCTATGGCTGTAAAGGAGAGTATGCCTCGGCTTAGTGGACCGTGGCAGAGAAAAGTGGAGTTGTCACCTATATTAGGTTTAAGAACCTTATTGGGCCTTTTGGGCCAATCACTTACATACATGGGTCCAAATACCAGATTATGGGTCTGGAGTTTGGGTGCGACTTGGGAAAGTGTTAGGCACTCAAGACCACGTGGTTTGTAGCCCGGCCTCTATTATGTTGTTAGACCATATTTAATTAAAGAGTTTATTAAAACTAATCCTTAACCTAGACATACCTTATGCACTTAAGGAAAAAAAAACACACAACATGTTAAAGATCACATCACAATATAAAAGGAAATAAATAAAACACAATTAAACAAAATAAATTAAACATGGCAAGTTGACAATTAAATAAAACATATAAGGAAAGAATATCAAATAGACTAAACATGGAAAAAATAATAAAACAAACATGTAAAATAATTAAACACAATATATCAACCTAAACAGAGTCAAACAAAATCAAATAACATGTTAAAAAGTGATTATACTAAACGAACATCAATATAAACAAATAAACATGAAACAAAACAAACAATTATACTAAACTAACATAAAATAAACATACATGTTATACTTTACATAAAACCAAAATAATGAAACAAGAACAACCTAAAACAGATTATAAACAACCTAAAATCATATTAAAACATATCAAACATAATTAAGAACGTCAAACAAATCAAATATAACAAAATGGAGAAACTATACCAAGAAAATCATGTGAATCATATTAAGCAAAGTGGGAAACCATGGATAAGAGGCTCACCTAGCTTTAGAATCACAGATTTGAAGTTGTTTAATCGACCCCTCTGTGCCTACAACACAAAGATTAGATGGAGAAGACAAAGATAATCAAAGAACAACACCATTGTTAATAATCACAACTCAAGAATAAAAAGATTTGAAAAAGGTTTTGAGAAATCAATTTAGGAAAATAGTTTTTGCCTTAGAACAAACTAAATAAAGGTTTTTAAATTGTAAAAAACGTGCTAAGGGGTTGTATGTGAGTTTTGAGAAAGAGAATTAGGTGGCGTTTGGTACAGAGGAATCCACATTACTCCCGGCATCCAGATTCCTAGGAATGTGATTCCTAGGAATCACATTCCTAAGAATGTAGCTATTCTTATGTTTGGTTTATTCCCAAGAATCTTAAATGAATTATTTATTTTTTTCATTCTATCCTTAGATTTGAATGTGAACTACCAAGTCATTTAAAAAAAAAAAGGGTTAAAATTGTCAATTTATAAAAAATACAATTTCCTTTAAGCTTGGGAATCTGGATTCCCACCTGTTTTAAAGGGAATCCACATTCCCACTGAGAGGGGTTTAAGGGGGGAATCCAGATTCCCCTGGCATCTGATTCCCTAGCATGATTTGCAACCAAACATAGGAATCTTTAAACATTCCTAAGAATCCTAAAACATTACCCTGTACCAAACGCCACCTTAGGGTTTTAGAGAAGATGGAGGCCAACAAATAACTCTCTCTAGTTAGGGTTTTGATTGGAGGTATAAGATAAGTATTTATAATTTAAAATTAGGGTTTGGGGGCTTTTTAATGATCTTTGGACGTTCTCAAGGGTCTATGGGCCGGCCCACATCAAAGCATGATGTTTTGAGACCTTAAAATGAAGTTTTAAAACTTAGAAAATCGGACTGCCCAGTTGGCCCAACTTCAAATGGTCATAACTTACTCAATATAATTCTAAATTAGGTAAAATTTGAGTTCAAATTGAAGCCTAGGATGTCGACTTTCCAATGAAACAAACCTCACTAAAAATTCTTTGTGGATTAAAAGTTATAGTCAAAACATTGAGCAAATTTCATTTTTCAGTATTGATTTCAAAGCGATTTGAGCACTTTTGAGTTGTGATTACTTCCAAACTATTATGAACTCTTTATTTATCCTTGGTTGACATATGTTAATCTCATCATTGGGGCTGAAACAAAATTTATTAACGGGTACAAAATGCAGTGTCTACAGTTCCCCATACAAAAAGTGGACAAGGATTACTAAGATCGTAAACATTGGAGATGGTGGCTCTACGGTGAGGTTTGTTCTTTCTCAAAACGAACTCACATGGAAGTGGATTGTTGTGACTTACCAAATTAAAGAAGGGTGATTTCCCATAACAAAAAGGAGATTTTCTTAGTGGTGGAGGCTGCAAAATCAATGAATCTCTTATGTTGGAACTACCGGGGGCTTGGGAACCTTTAGACAAAACAAAAGCTTGGTGATTAAATTCAGGCATAAGATCCCTTAGTTGTGTTCTTAGTTGAAATATGGTTGTATAAAGCAAGGCTAGAAGATATTTGGGTTTGGTTGAATTTTGGTGGTATGATTGAAGTATCTCGTGAAGCGCAAGAAGGGGTGGGATTGCTATTTTTTGGAAAAGGGATGTCGATTTCTCTTTAGGCACCTTTTCTCCAAATCACATTGATGGAATTTTAAATAAAGGTAAGGAGGATGAGTGGAGGTTTACTGGGTTTGATGGAGAGTCTGATACAAGTAACCATCACCTATCGTGGTCCTGTTTGCAAAGATTAAAAGCTAGAAATTCTATGCCATGGCTTTGTGCATGGGATTTCAATGAGATTTCTAGAAGTCATGAGAAACTTGGTGGAAGATTAAGACCGGTTAGACAGATGCAAGAGTTTAGAGATGTGTTGGATGAATGTGGATTTCGTGATCCTGGTTTTGAAGGGGGAAAGTTTACATGGTGTAATGTTTAACCTGATGGTCTTACTATATGGGAATGGTTGGATAGAGTGGTCGCTACAATGGATTGGTTAGACAAATTTCTTGCACCTAAGGTAGCCCATATAGAGTGTGGCTTTTTGGACCATAAACCAATCCTTATTTATCTCAATGGTACACCAAAGAATAGACAGAAGCCGTGGCAATTTGAACATATATGGCTGGAAGAAGAGGGGTGTAGGGACACGGTTGAAACAACATGGCTCTATGATGCTCCTGGTCATGCAATGTCTCGGGTTAAAGGGAAAATAAGTTACTTCCAATCCAAATTTAAATGGTGGAGCCGGGTAGCAATTGGGAACATTACTCGCCTCTTGAAAGAGAAGAAAGAAATGCTGAGAAAGGCTGAAGATGCAGCAATGGCTGGGAGATCCATGAATCGGATTAAAAGATTGAAAAGGGAGATAAATAATTTATTATCTAAGGAGGAAAAAAAATGTGAAAATGGCGGTCGAGAGCGCTGTCGTTGTATGAAGGTGACAGCAATACACGTTACTTTCACAATAGAGCCACTCACAGGTTTTGGCAAAATAGAATTGATGGGTTGGAAAATTCAGTGGGTAAGAAGTGTGTGGATGAAGTCGGTATTGCAAGTATTTTGGTTGATTTTTACCAAAACTTGTTTATTTCTTCCACCCTGGACTAGATTGATGTCGCTTTGGAGGCCACCCCTGAGGTTGTCACGGGGTAGATGAATTAGGAGCTTACTGAAACATTTGTGAAGGTTGAAGTGGACGTAGCTTTGCAGCAAATGGATTCATTACAATCGCCGGGACCAGTTGGAATGCCTCCCCTATTTTTTCAGCAATTTTGGTTTACAATAGGTGATGAAGTGGCAGATGCAATTCTTACTTGCCTCAACACAGGTTCAATTCCTCCCCCCATTAACTAGAGTTTTGTCACTCTTATTCCTAAGGTAAAAAGCCCGGTAAGAGTTTCAAAATATCGCTTAATTGCACTTTGTAATATTCTCTATAAGCTTATTTCTAAAGTTTTAGCAAATAGACTTGAGAAAATCTTACCTTATGTAATCTTTGAATCTCAAAGTGCTTTTCAATCTAACAAAGCTATTTTAGATAATATTTTGGTTGCTTTCGAGACCCTACATCATATGAAGTCTCAAAAATCAAAGAAGATGGTCTTTATTGCTATGAAGCTAGATATGAGTAAGGTGCATGACTGAGTTGAGTGGAAGTATTTGGTGAAAATTATGGAGAAATTGGGCTTCTATGAAAAATGGGTTTCTCTTGTCTTTGACTGTATTAGCACAGTATCCTAATCGATTTTGGTCAATAGATAGCCTAAGGGAGAATTAGGCCATCAAGAGGAATTAGATAGGGGGACCCATTGACTCCTTATCTTTTCTTGTTATGCTTGGAAGGCCTGAATAGGATGCTACAAAAGGCGGCTGCTGATGATCAGGTTTTTTGCTATGTAAAAGGGGTCCAAGAATCTCTCATTTATTCTTTGCAGGTGATAGCTTGCTATTTTGTTGAGCTCTATGTCAGATTTACAAGTGATACAGAGTATATTAACTTTGTATGAACAAGCTTCTGGCCAAAAGCTTAATAAGGAGAAGACGACCATCTTTTTCAGCAAGGCAGTGAATGAAGAAACTAAAGACTTAATCTCAAATTTTCTGGAAATACTTGAAGTGAAAAAAAAATGAGAAATACCTTGGCCTTTCGGCTGTAGTAGGGAGGAATAAAAAAGTAAGTCTTAATTATATAAAAGAACCAGATTAGAGCAAACTCCAAAGAGTGAAGGAGAAGCTATTGTCTCAAGCGGATAGAGAAATTTTACTCAAAGCTTTGGTACAAGCGATTCCTACATTCGCCATGAGTTGCTTCAAACTATCTTTGGGCCTGTGTGATGAGATTGAGGCATTGATTAGAAAATTATGGTGGGGACAGAAGGGTGAGCAAAGGAAAATCCATTGGAAAAAATGGGAGATACTATGTAAGCCTAAATGGGAGGGAGGGATGAGGTTCAAAGATTTGGCAAAGTTCAATGAAGCAATGCTGGCTAGAAAGGTTTGGAGATTACTGAATAATCATAACTCTCTCTTCTATTGAGTCTTTAAAGCTAAATATTTTTCTAGAGGGTCGATTTTTGAAGCCTCAACATCCTCGGGTTCTTATGCTTGGCAGAGTATATTAAAATCCAGGGAGGCGGTTTCGGTTGGTATGAGGTGGAGATTAGGAGATGGAAACAGTATAAAAATTTACAATGACAATTGGCTGCCGAGTAGTGGGTCTGCCAAGGTTGTATCACCGTGTGTGCCTGCTTTGGAAGGAGCCAATGTTGATTTTCTGATAAATCCTGATACTGGTACGTGGGACTGCAATCTGATTGACCAACACTTCCTGTGGCTTGAAGCACAATGGATAAAAGCCATTCCCCTTTGTGTGTCGAGACAGGTGGATATTATAATTTGGCCCCGGTGCAAGAATGGCGAATACTCGCCTAAAACTGGGTATCAGCAGCTGTGTGAGGATGAAGGGAATGGTGATGCATCAAGTTCAAAAACTTCGTATCAAAAGAAATTCTGGAACCATATTTGGAAGCTTTGAGTACCAAATAAAATTAGAACTTCTCTTTAGCGAGTTTTCTCTGAAGCTTTACCTACTAAGGAGAATTTGAAGAAGAGACAAATTCTGGAGGATGCTAGGTGCAGTGCTTGTCTCACAGTGTAGGAGTCTACATTTCATGCCATCTGGGGTTGGAAATACTACCAAATCTGGAATCCATTCTTCAGCTGGATTCGAACAAATTTTCCAGGTTTACAGGATGTTCAAGAGCTAAACCATTTGGTTATTCAATAGTCTCGCAAATTGGAATTGTTTGCTATTGTGGCGTCGTTCATTTGGTCTCGTAGGAACAGATTGAGACTTAATGAAGTGTGCCTGGCCCCTGACAGAATTTTGAAGCAACACGAAGCTACCTTCGGAATTCCAGCAGAAGTTTCCGATGCACATAGCTAAGCCTTTACCGGGGGTAATCAAATGGAGACATCCATTGGGTGATATGTATAAAACAGATTATGATGGGGGCTGTGTTTGTAAAATTAGATGAAGCGAGAATAGGAGTTGTAGTTCACGATGCCAATGGAGAAGTGCGAGCGGCTTTATCTGAGAAAATTTCCTGTCCTTGTTCAGTGGAGGTTCTTGAGGTTTTAGCTGCAAGAAGGGCAACTCAGTTTACTGTGTAGCTGGGCATTCATCATTCTATTTTTGAAGGGGAATTTGAGGTGGTGTATAATGCACTGAAGGCAACAGATTGTGGCCATTCCTGAATTGGTCAGTTTGTTAAAGATGTTTTGTCTATTACGAGTTCTCTTAGAACTTTTTCTCTCTCATACTAGGCAGCAGGGCAATTGTGTAGGCCATGCCTTAATCAAGAGAGCAAAAGTTTCTTTTCTGTTGTTATTTTGGATTGAGCATGTTTCACCTAACATTTCTCAGTTTATTGTTTCTGGTTTTTCAGCATCTGAATAATATTGCTTAGTCTTTTATCTAAAAAAAAAAAAAAAATCAAATAATGATTACCAAAAAAACAAAAAGAACCAAAATAATGTAGCTCAAGAATTTAGAATGTCCCAACTTCTTTGCATATGTGAAGGCAAAGGAGCAACCAACTCGAGGCTTTCTACTTCAGAAAGATCATAGTCTGAAGAAAACTGCACATTTTGTAAAGCCCCTGACACATTGGGCAATACCATTTGCTTGCAATGAAGATGAAGGTGAGGGTGCTTCTCAGAGATACTTCCACTCTCCAAATCAAGGCCAAATGGAATGGTCTTCCCCTTGGTAGAATTCTCATTTGATTTCATTGAACAAGGCAATTGTTTCAAATTCCTATGAGCTTGCCATCCATATTTAAGGTCTCCAACTATCGGTGTTCCCAATGCCTCAGCACAATGTACTCGGAGCTGTATTTCCCATGAGGGAGAAAAAGGATTTGTGCAAAGAAAATAATGAGTCAGAGACCAAGGAGACAAAAACACATTCAATTGTGAAGCATTTAGTTCTTATCCATACCTGGTGCTTTCTACCAGTGAGAGGAGAAAGCTCTAGCCATGTGAAACCTACATAATTATCACTTGCATAAGAAGCAGGTACAACCGTACAAGACATATGCCACAACAAAAAACTTCTAGAAGAATAATCAAGATAGTCAATGATGTCTTTCTGATCTTCATTTATAGAATATAGTTTGAGGCTCATGGAACAATATAGGAATTCTACATCCAAAATTATGCAGACAAATCACAAATCATCTAATAAAGCATTGCAAATGCACTTTTCTGAAGATTGTCCAAGTTTCTGACCATGTAAATGATTTTCAATGCTCACTCTCAGTATAAAGAAGTTAGAGAGAGAGAGAGAGAGAGAGAGGGGAAATGAAGCTCAATGAATAAAATTGTAATGAAGTTTATTGCTAACCATGACACGAAGATTTAATCACTTGATACTCTGTTATTGCAAGCTGAGCTGACATATTTTGGGGATTATTAATGATTGTGATCCTATCAGATTTTCCATTGTCCACCACCACCTGAATACAATCACAGTAAAATAATAATAATAATAATAACAATAAGTAAATGATAACAATTTTCATTGCAGATGGTTATTATTTTGGATTGAAAAATATAAATCAAATTCTATTGACATCTCATAGGCTGATTGAGTAATATAGTTGTGCCCAATCTTTTGTAGGACCATGTCCTTTAATGAGTCATGGGCCCAAATTTACTGAGGTAAAGTACTAGCATATGCAGTATAGCAGCATGTTCAATGCAGTTTGGTAATGCTTAACCAACTGGACCTTCCTTTAGTGGGGTATCTCTTATGTGGTGTCTGCATGACAACAAACCATTTCCAACAACGAACCATATTTCTATCTCATATTCATTCATCAGTTACATAATTGTTTATTACATGCGGCGGTTAGTTTTGGAAATTTAAAAAATTAAGATGCCTACCCAAAGCAGAGTTAGAATAATCATTTGGTTTATGGACTGTTAGACTTCCATGTCACTGGATGGCTTAAAATTTTCTCATCATTTTTACTGGCCCAACATGATTTCACGAGTAAAGACCGTTAAGCTGCAGACATAGACAATTCTAAACGTGACAAATGTCCAATAAGATTATTTCAAGAGCCCTACAGCTAAACAACAATAGATAGCATTCCAAATTTAATTGTGCCACAAATTGGTAAAGTCCATGATTGAATGGTATAAGGAAAAGAAAGCTTTACAACCTATAGGTTTAGAGACAAATAAATCATAAATTCAAATCAATAGCTGTAAGGAATCTACCTTCCCTAATGGGGCGGAAATTAATCCCTTTGGACGTATTGGAGACCCAATGACAAGTGCCCAATACTTTCTTTGCAGGATTCTTTCTTCATTGTCAATGTCCTTGAGATGAATTACATATATCAGGTTGGATTATTACCAACTAATTGTAATGCTCTTCCTGTGAACATGATAGGATTCTGAAAAATGTGCAAACATAAGAATAGACATTTACTCACATCTTTTGCGCCACAAGTTTTCTCACGAAAGATGGAGTGTAGAACTGTCGCACTAATTTGTGTCCTCCCCAACACCAAGATGCCACTACTATCTCTATCAAGTCTGTGAACCTATAAAAGATGTTTCTTGATTATAACCCAAAAAACAAAAAAAATTCTAACCACTTCTGTGCAATATATAGTATAACACCCCAGCACAGATCCCCTCCCCCATCTTTTTTTTTGACTTTTGAGCTTGAAAGGATTTGAAATGTGGATTTTTTCCTACAACTCCTTAACCATACAAATAAAAGAATCATAATTTTCTCTAAACACCAATTCTGTTGTAATTTAATACAACTTCCATTTCTGTAACCAGCTGGACCCTAATGATTCAAGATAAGGTGAGCTTCTATTATATTGCAATACAAAGAAAAGAATAAATCAACGTATGTTGAGGACAAGAAAAAAAAGTAACTTGTGATATCTAAAGCTATCCCCATGATAAAAGCTGCACAATCCATGTTAGAGATGAGAAAACCATTCATGGAAATTTCACTAGGACACTCACCAGCCGAGGAGGTTCGGAGTGGTCATAACTTAAACAAGCAGCAGCGAGTTCATCTAAACTTGTTTTGATGCCTATGCCACCCTGTCCAACATAAGCATCAGCCAAACTTTAAAAATTAACACCTCAAAGTCCAAAAACCAGAAAAGAAGTCCAAAAAAATACATTAAAGCTTACCTGAACAGCCATCCCGGGAGGTTTATTGACAACAACAATGGCTGGATCCTAATTTTCAAAAAGCATACCAAGTCACACATTGGAAACCCAAGGAAAACAAAAAAAAAAACAAACAAAGGAGTCATATTTGAGAACCTGATACAACACAAGACTGCGAATAAAGTTAACTTCTTCCTCATTGCAATACAACTTTTGTTTCTCAGAGGGAACCTCTTGTTTAACAGTAATAGGAAGAAAGATTCGATCTCCATCGTTCATTGAGTCCTTCGCTGCCACCTTTTAATAATTCTATTTATATATCAGAAACAAAATTGATACTAACACAGTTACACTATGTTTAATCTGAATGAGTAACAAGTAACAGGCATTGTATTAGAGTTACCCTTTTGAGACTACGTTCTTGTACTTGAGCACCTACATCAGTACTTTCCATAGTATTGGGTTCTCTCCGTACCTGTTAGAAATCAGCTTTTTAAATTTCAGCTACTAAACTCAACAAATTTTAGATTGGGCAAAAGGTATAGTAATAAAACCAATACGCAAAATTATAAATTAAACCCTCCAACTTTGTCCAAATTCAATTCTTCAATTTTAGTCAATGTAGTTCCATCACATTGTGCCCTTAGGTTTCCTAAAAACTAGACCTCTAAATGAGGTAAGCTGAGCCAAGTGTTACAAGTCAGACTTGTTCATTTAATTTTATTTCAAATGTGACCAACCTCCAGCTCAATACTAAACAAGATTACATGTTCAAATTTGGTTCATTTTCTTGTCAAACAAGCTCAGATTTGTTCACGAGCTACTTTATTAACTTGTTCAGCTTGAGCTTGGTTTGTATGCTAAACAAACAAACATAAACAAGTAATTTAGGCTTAAAAAAATATATATATGGGTAAAGAAGGACCTGTCTGAGACGAAAGAGTTTCTGAACAAGGCTTCTGGGTAGGTCTGGACAGCACTTAAGGACCCATTTGAGTGCTGTGGTTGAAACATCGGCTTTTGATTGGGAGCTGCGAGCGGATATTTCTTTGCCCAAAGCGGCGGCGTTTAGAGTTGGAGTGAATGGAGGCAAAGTGAACCATTTGCCGTTGTTTTTGTTGTTGTTGTTGTTGTTGTAATGTTTTGGCTCTTTGGTGGTGGAAGTGGTGTAGTGGGAGTGCAACGCGTGTATGGCTGAGATGCAGAGTCTAAGGCCGCTGTGTGTAGTGGTGGAGGGTGGGGATCGGAGGTTTATGAGGCGGAAGAAGGTGGGGTCCACCATGGTTGGCGGAGGAGTTGGGGGTTTAAGTGGAGGAGGAGAAGTAGAAGAAGGGTTTAAGTAACTGGAGAATTTGGGGGTGGTTTTCATGGCCCAGCTTGGTTTCAATCTGATTCAGCGAAAATAAACGTGGGCTTGGCTCGTCCTTGCTAAAAAGCTCAGGTTGGTTATTCATCGAGAATCGAGAAAGCTCATTTGGTTAAGGCTCAGAGTGGGCTGGGCTTAAGGCCTAAGAATACAATTGTAAGTTGTAACCTCTCTTTAGGATGTACTAAAGGAAAAGGTACTTCCTTACATTGAATCACAATCATAGATTCATAATTATTAAACACAAACTTAGCCCAACACTGACCCAATCTATAAGTTAGGTCATTGGGTTATTGGTATGGTTAAATAATTAACTTAAATATATAAACTAAAAAATAGGCATATGTTGGGTTATTGGTTGAAATATATGGTAAAATAATTAACTTAAATATATAAGTTTGAGAAATCATAACTTAAATATATAAATTAAAAAATAGGCATATGTTTAAATTAAGTAGGTTATTATAATTCAAAATCAAGGTTTCACAATAATAGAGGTTGGTTTTTTTTTTTTTTTTTTTTTTTTTTTTTTTTTTTTTTTTTAAGATAAGAGTTTATGAGGTAGGTACATAGACAAAGAAATGCATTTAAAAAAAAAAAAAAAAACTATTTAGGTTTTCTACTCTTTAAATTATCATATTACAATATATTAAATAGTATAAAAGTCAATAAAGTGGACTTAATAGATGTAATTTTACAAACCTAGTTGGGTAATAAAAACCCATCCGGGTTACACAGGTCGTCATGAACCTGCTAGGTTTGACCGGGTCTTATGCATCCATTTAAACACTTGGACCAGTCCAGGTATTGAGTCATTGAGTTTCTGGCCTGACCGACTGGATGGTCTAGGTCTAGCCGGGTAATAAAAACCCATTCGGGTTACACGGGTCGTCATAAACCTGCTAAGTTTGACCGGGTCTTATGCATCCATTTAAACACTTGGACCAGTCTAGGTGTTGAGTCATTGAGTTTTTGGTCTGACCGATTGGCTGGTCTAGGTTTAATAACTATGACCATGTTAGCAATAACAAGGAATGAAAATAAGACTTTCTACAATGGAATGTTCTAGGAATCTTTCTTTAAGTTTTAATTAAGAGATTAACAGATTGGTGGTATTTACTCATTTCCTAAACATAGAAGGGAAATTATGAACCATCCTAAACATTAAGGAGAAAAATTACTTTTTCCCTAAAAAAATTATTGATTTGAATGAAAAAGAATGATAATCTTTTTATGCTCTATACATCAAGAATAATGTCAAATGAATAAATGAATAATTATACAAAATTTCTTCAAAAAATAATAATAATAATAATAATAATAATAATAATTATACAAAATATTTATTCAAAATTTTAGATAGAATAGATCGTCTTTTATGTGGAGCGAAATTTTCATTCTATAGTTGATATAATAAGCATGGATTTCTTTTATATTTTTCTCTCTCCTATGTGTGTGTTTATTTTTCAAAAAAAAAAAAAAAAAGTCCACGTCAAAACAAAGCCTACATCAATACATCCTCTTAGTATTACACGTGGTATTATAAGACATAATCTATGTCCAAATTTATGTTTCTAGTTTACGTGGGAATATTGTCCTAGTTATGGAAATATGACTGCCTTCGTCTGAGTAAACATCACACATTCTATAGAAGAAACTATTGAGCATTCCTATATTGCTTACTTGCCTCGTTCTCAAAGGGAAAAGATAAGATAAGATAAGATAATGCAACAAGTAATTATTATTACGTTAGAAGTAAGCAAAACAAACGTACAAGTTTATTTAATTAGAAGGAGAAAAAAGAAAGAAAGAAAAGAAAAGAAAAGAAAGTTAGAAAAATGGTTTAGGTGATGTGTGATGCAGAACGAAAATGCAGTCAGACTATATTTCGTCTTAATTAAATATAAATTACTAAATCCATAAGTTTTCTTGAATCTACAAAGACGAACTCTACAATCTATTGAAATAAACTAAATTAATAACAATTTTATTGATAATAGGCTTCTCCTTTCGTTTTACAAATCGCATGCCTATTTAAAGGCTCTAGAAAAGTTATATTTATAGTAAAAATATTAGTATTAAATAGATTCTTGATATAGTACCATTATATAAATCTAATTTAATTAAAAAAACCTTAAAAAATCTAAAATAAAGGAAATAATAACATTCCTACTCCTAAACCTATCATGAAAATTGCATAAACATATAAAAAATTAATCTCCATACTTTGTCATAGATTAGACTCTTCAATTAGATGAAACTTGACCTTGAGTTTTGTTAAAATTGAAAACTTTCCCTCTAAATAAATGGACATTTTGAATACTTGATCATCTTCAAAACTTGATTGGAATTAATTTCCACAGTTATTATAACCCTAAATTTATTTTCTTTACTCTTCAACATGATTTACAATATATTGACCAATAATAAATTGAAAAAAAAAAATTAAACTTTCCCACTAAAAAAAACAAAAGATTTTGTTATAATGGTCTTCAGCAACTCAATTAGATTTTGGAAATTGTGGACACTACAACAAATATGACTTTTTTCAAGGGTCAAAACCCTTGAAAAAAGTATTAAAAAACCTTGAGAAAAATTATTTTAAGAGTCCAATTGACCCTTAATAATTTTTGAAACTTATATTGTCGAAAAAGAAGTTTTGAAGGCTTTCGTGGCCCTCAAAACAAGTGCTCTAATCTTATTTTGAGGGTCAAGAGACTCTTAAATAACCTTTTACTAAGGTTTAAAAGATTTACATTTACATTTCTTAAATAAGGTTATTTAAGGGGTCTCATGACCCTCAAAATAAGATTTTATTAAAAAAAAAAAAAAAAAAAACCACAATCATGCACAATACACACACACACACACACACACACACACACACAAAATTCACAATTGTTGAGACGATATGCTATGATATTAATGTGTAGCAAAAGTGATATCAATGACCTTATATATTTGAAACAGAGAGATATTTAAACACCACTAATCCCTTTATCAAGATATATTGCTACAATTACGCTTTCTTTGATCTCTAAACTCAAACCTACAAATTAACACCTATGATGTGTATCAATTTCAATATTGAGATTACTTAACAGATTAGGGACTGTATATAAACAGCCGATATGTCAATTATTGTTTAAGAGAATAGATATCAACAACCACACTTTGTACAAAGACCAAATTTGTCCAAGAGTTAAAAGTGTTGATACATTTTATTCTTCATCATCATCTCCAAAGCAAGAAGTTATCAGCTAGTGCAATTGAACATTTAGCCATTATGGGTGCCCTCAAGTTTCTGAAAAAGAGAGAATGACACAGATTATGAAATTGAAACATGTAAGGAACACTAGAAGAAACGCATGAAGAATAACCTATAAGCAGGAACAAACTTCAGTGGAACCAAAACTAGTGAGATACCAAATCATCCAATAAATAAGCTTACACTTATATAAACTAATAAATGGCCACAACATAGATCTTAAAACAACCATAGTAATCATGGCATCCTATACCAGAGACACCCATTCCACTAAAAACATCTTTCTCTTTCACATCTTAGAATGCAAAAGACTGTAAAAAAAACACATCCAATCTCTTCAATTCAACCATGAATGATTCTGTGAAGTACACAGAACACTAAAAAAGGCTGAAGAGGCTGCCTTGGTTTATGACAAAGTTGCTCTTCGAATCAAAGGCCCGGACGCACTCACCAATTTCTAAGGTGATGAACAAAGTATAAAGATAACTTACACCATCCAAATTATTATCTACTGTACCCCACTTATTGTTCTAATGTCACTACTCACTACTTTCATTAGCTACCAAAAAAAAGAACATCCACAATAAATTTTTCAAGATATGGATTACAAAAGCAAACTAGTACCTATCTATTCTATCCACATAAACAACTTAACAAGCCATTCCAAATTTATCCAATACTACTAAAACATTATATTGGGTTTTAATATCAATTTCCAGAAACTCAAATTAAAACCTTCAAAAATTAACAATGGCTGTTCAACTTTGATGACAATATCATGACATACATGGAAAAAGAAAATTGAAATGGCCTAAGGAAACAAAGGGCAGAGACATGTATCAACAAATATACCTTTTCATTAATTCAATTATTGACCATGTATGTAATATTTATGAAACTTAGGGGAGAAAGAAAAAAAAAATTAAAAACAAGCTTACCCAGCAAAAACCCAACAACTAGATGTAGTGACTAGCTTGAGTTGATCTTTATACCTTAGTGATCACTACTAGGTAGGGTTGATTGTGAGGTGATATAACTCAACATTTACATCATCATATTGTCATAATGTGCTCTTTGTTCTGCCATTTGAATAGCTTGTTGTTCGAGCATGCTTTTGAGGTGCTTAACTTCTTCTTTCAACTAAGCATTAACCTCCATTTGTTTGTGTTCAGATTCTAAGCGTTTTTGTTCAAATTCTTGGAGTCGCTTCTCAAGATCATACATTCTAGATGAGGAGGAACCCCATAACTTGGTAGGAGTGACTCCAGCCCCATAGCCATGAACTTGTCCATGATGCTCAGGTTCAAACATCTCCACAAACATTTGATCTTGAGATATTTGCAATGCCCCCTCATTCACTTGAGTAGATTCCTCAATGCCATCTAAAAAGAAAAGTAACTTCCAACAAAATCACATAAAAATATACAATCTATATTAATATAATTAGAAGATTTCATATCAATGCATCTTGTGTTGGTTCATTTACTGCTTGCCCATTAGCTTACACATGGATGATGTCAAATAATTCAATTCTACTAGGGCTATGACTTGTCTTCTCTTTCTACCATATGACAAAACAAATAGAAAGCTTATAGTAATTAAGTATTGAAGATGAATAATGCGAGGAAACACAGTAATTACCATTCCAATAGTGATAGTAATAGATAGAAAATCAAAATCAAGAAACATGTTGCATGTCACACAGATCAAAGGCATGTTCTCATGGGAAACATAAAGTTTTCTTAGGTTACATTTGTTTGGTAGTGATCTAAGATTATAATATCATTAGCATATACCTCTTCCGCATTGTGTTGTTGGAAACTTTTTGAACCAGAAGTGTGAATAATATTGTTTTTGCTCCGATTTTCATTGTTTTTCTAACACATGTCTTACATTTAAGAATTATAAGCCAGTACCATAAACCAAAAAATCCACAAGACAATAGTTAAGAAAAAAATTTGATAATAAATTCTTTGTAATAGTACCATATAACCTTGCTTGCTCCACAAATCCATGAGACAATTCCAATCATTCTTCTCTAGTATGGGTGGAACATTTGCTCCTGCCTCTTCTATTGCTTCACCATATGGCTTAAACCACTTTTTTTTAGAGAGTCACGATAATTTGAGTAAGAACTACCCATTTGTCGCCAAACCTCTTGCTCTCGACCCTCAACTTTGAAATTGCTACAATAGAATGAAACATAAATACACAAATAAGAATATAATAAAAAAATCATAGAAGCTGCTACTAGATTTTATTACACTACTTACCAATACTTTATCAAAAAGCTTCATTTTGTTGATATAAGGTATTTTTTTCCAATTTGTGAACTTTGGAGGTACATTTTGTTGTGCCCTCACAAGTTGTGTACATTCATTTATTAAATCATGAGCATGAGGCCCTGCAGGTCTGCCATTCAACCAATTAATCTCATATATTTCCCCTCCCTTGAACTCTTTGGCCAATTTAAGATTCCGAGTAGGCCCTCGCCCTTTCTTCTTCCCTATGGGGAGAAAAATAAAAATAAAGATCACCTCAACTTACTTGAATAGTATTTTCAATATAGTATTAAAAAACTTGAAAGCATAATTTAAACTTACCATGATGAGCCAAATCATTTCTACTTCCATTAGCACCACTTATGCCAACTCCTTCATTGCTATCTCCGTTTGCAATTAATAGAAGCCCTTGCTTTGACCAATCCAATATATTTTAGCACTATTCATCATATACATATTTAATTAGTTTAGTCAATACACACATATTACTATATAAATAAAACATATATATAAATACACGATAAAAAAACAAATGAACATGAAACTATTTAGATAAGTCAAGAACATAACTTTCAAGTAAAAATTACATTCATTTTGAAACGTTTAATCTCATTAATTCATATCAACATCATCCATATTCACAAGTTTGCTAGGTATGTCAGCTCTATCTAATGAAATAATAGCATCATCTTGATAATCAGTGCTTGTGAAACCCATTTGATGACCATGTGAATCATTCTGTTGGTATGGCTCTCGATCATCATCTTCTTCTTCATCATCATTTTCCTCATTTGGAGATGGCATATTGTAATAATTTTGAGGTCCAGTTTTTATAATAATATGCTACTGAGGATTCCTTATGCTTTTCACATAAAATACTTGCTCGATTTGACATGCTAACATGAAAGGTTCATTACTTTTTAATGAATGTGTTACATTCATAAGAGTAGGGGTGTGTAAAAAACTCATCGACCCGCCAAACCCGACCCACCGGGTTGGGTTGGTTTTTAAGGCTTGGTGGGTTGGGTTGGATCACAAAAATTTTTTTTTTATAGCGGGTCGGGTTGGGTGTAGGTCATAAAATTACAAACCCGCCAAATCCGACCCGACCCACCCATATTTAATATATATTTAAAATATATTATATATTTAATAATTTTTTTTTAAATCAGCTGTAAATTTAATATATACTAATAACAATATTATATACTATAAATGCTTATATATAATATATTATTGTGGGGCCCAAATATTTGGCAACCCCGGCCCACTCCATTTCGGGTCCAAGGTCCATGCCGAGGATAATGCAGAGTCCGATGACAAGAGAGAGAGGCCCAAGTCATCAAGGGACCTTGTCGAGGATGCCCCTATTCTCGGCAAACTGACATTGAAAAAAAGTTGTCACTCACCCATTAAATGTACGCCATCGACACTCTGACCGCATTAATGATGAATTGACCAGTAAACAGTGAAGCCTTAGTTACTTCAACTCACAGAAAGCCTGCAAAGGCGGCTGATGGGATAAGCCCTCAGACACAAGTTCAGACGGCCGATAAGTGGACGGCGAAGATCAACTGAACAAGACTATATAATAGATAGAACCCCCAACGTAAAGGAGGTTGGTTGGGGGGTGGGGAGGTTAGGACCCTTGAGTGGAAAAGTAAAAGGGGCTTTTCAGGGTGTCCAAGGACAACCCTTGTATTTATCGGTTCTAAGGAAAGAGCTCCTTGGACTGGGCCGAGGATGAACTTTCCTTAGGAATACTTAGTTAAAATCACTGTTATTACCCTCACAAACCCTGAGCCAAATTCTTGATTGTTATTCTCATGAATCTTACGTCGACTGTTGTCTTCCTTATTAGTGCCTAACCCTTCTACTCACTCTCTACAAATTTATTGTACGGGGGCCGCCCGAAAACGGGTCTCTACAATTGGCACTGTCTATGTGAAAGACTTGTGCACTAACAAGTGTGACAGTTGGTATGGAAAGATCAAGAGCAACACTTCTAAAAAAAAAAAAAAGAACCAATACAGCCTACAGCTACAATATTCATTCAAAAGGCAACCACAACAAGAAATGAAAAGATGTGGGAAGTAAAAAGAGATGAAAAGGGGCTACTTCTTTATTAATATTGAAGAACAGTTACATTTTACAGCAGATACTCATGCAGGCTTGTTCTAAAGCTAACTACAAAGAAAAATGCATAAATAGGCTTGTACCGAAACTAAGAGAAAAGGAAAGGGTGAGAGGCCTAGGCAGGCTTGTTTTAAAGTCTGGCCAAGTGACGGAGAGAGAGGTGGAGATAGATCTATGTTAAGGCCGTCAACAGCTCCCTAACCACCACTTGTGGTGGAAGGAAGGAGAAGGAAGAAGAGGCCGCGGCGCCTAACGGTTCCACCTCACGGTTCCACCTGATTTCCCTCCCAACCCCATCACTACTAGCTTGGAGGGCTGACAGATCCAAATCCGGGGGAGAGACGTTACGTTCCTTCTGAATCCCCCTCCAAACAGCAAGGAGAGTCCCACCTCTGACTGGATTGAAAAGAACAAGGATCTTCTACCTTCGCCTACCCCATCTCCATGGTGACGTCCAGGATTGGAGTGGCATCCTCGGCTTCTGAAAGGGGGTCGACATCCTTGTCACCGCCCTTTCCCAGGGCCATCTCATTCCGCCAAGCACAGGTTGCTGTCCTGACAAGACTCTTAAAATGATGTATTTGTGAGATTCAGACTCAAATGCTTGTGAAGTTTGAAGAGAGAGTCACCCCCAAAACGCCTTATATGGAAGGCAAGAATTGGTGAAGGCCAATCCTGCACAGAATCCTATGGAGAAATTACCGGAGGAATTAACTCCACCCAATTTCCAAAGGGCTTATCAGCCGCTGGATCCTCGTAAATCCGCAGGGACATTAATGAGGAGGCGCCTCGCGAACCGAAGCGTCAACCGCGTTATTCGAGTAGCCCAAAAGATGCCTCGTTACCAGAAGTGGCACGTTGGACGAAGGGGCTAAACCGAAGAAGAGTCCTTCCTCAGCAGAACAGGTTCGAGGCCACTGTCACTACAAAGGCGGACTCTCCAATGCTGAGGAGGAGCCCCCTAACTCCAAGCAGTTCAGAAGAAAACTAGGTACTGGACAGAACTAAGGCTTTGCATGGTCCTCGGACTCAAGCCTATGGGGAAACCAGTTACTTCAGAAGGAGAACTAAGGGTTAAACAGAACCTAGGCATTGCATGGTCTTCGGACTCAAGCCTCTGGGGAAACTAACCACTAAAGAAGAAAACTAGGTACTGGACAGAATCAAGGCCTTGCATAGTCCTCGGACTCAAGCGTATGGGGAAACCAGCTATTTCAGAAGGAGAACTAAGTGTTAGACAGAACCTAGGCATTGCATGGTCCTCAGACTCAAGCCTCAGGGGAAACTAACTACTAAAGAAGAAAACTAGATACTGGACAGAACCAAGGCCTTGCATGGTCCTCGGACTAAGCCTATGAGGAAACTAGCTACTTTAGAAGGAGAACTAAGGGTTAGACAGAACCTAGGCATTGCATGGTCTTCGGACTCAAACCTCTGGGGAAACTAACCACTAAAGAAGAAAACTAGGTACT